>JACGCM010000036.1:0-28468 GCA_014058105.1 Kingdonia uniflora
CAGATTTCTAGGATTGTCGATCTGTGACTTGAAATCGACAATTACTGTACAGCCCATCCATATTATTTTGTCATGTAGTGAATTGATTAACAATCTTTATTGTCGGTACACGAGGTGGTTGACAATTTTTTTTTCTGTTTTATCCAATTTCTTACTCTGTAACATCTATTCTTAACCACAGTACACTGAATGTGAGCAACACAGGGACAATTGAACAAAGAAAGAGGACAGAACAGTTAATGATGTTGTTCACGAACAATTTATCAAATCATTCGAAGAGCTTCCTGCAAAGTTGGTAAAGGATTTAAGAATACGAGCGGGAGTTGATGATTAATGCAAGCCTGTCAAGGGAGTTGAAAATAAGGTATCATACCAAACTTTACAATTTTGTTTAGGATTTTGATTATAAGAGTATATCTCTGATGTATAAACACACACAATATATGCATACCAAAGAGTGCTAAGTTTTGAATGAGCAAAATACAAAGTTGGAAGAGGATTTGAGAATAAAAGTGGGAGTTGATGCTTGTAATGCAAGCCTATCACTATAAGTGGCAAAACAAGTATCATGACCACCAATTTTTACTACTCAGCCGTATTTAAAAGTCTTCACAACTCTGTCTAGAAGTTAATTATCCTCCCATTTATGTTATGGGATATTATCTTTAGACAAGGGAATGCAAGTTACTAGAAGATATCAATGCTAAGTTGACAGACCAGTCAAAAAGACAACCCCAGCACATGTCCCTGTGGGTGTTTTAAACCTATCATTTCCCAATTCGTTGCATAATGTAAGGTTCTGCAGAACTCCTCTTTGATAGCAATGTACTTGTTGCGTTTGAACAGCTTGCTGTGATTTTAAAAGGAGAGGCAGTGCCTTCTCCTTATTTGCAGAAAAAGATTGATGAATTAGTGAAGTATGAAGAAGCTGTGAATAGGTTAAGAGAGAAATAATCTTTTGTAAGTTGGTTTGGATGGAAGTAGAGACGTTTTCGTGCAATATGGCATAGTCTAAAGTATTTAACAGTTTGTTTTTTTTAAGGATTTAAAATTATTTTTGGTACTTTTATGAAAACTATTTTTGTGTTTTAAGCCTGTTCTCTCTGCTAGTATTAGCTTGATGGATATGTTATAAGGCTATATTTATTGTTCAGAATAGTATACCAAATTGTTGATCAATGTGTTCTCCGACAATTTGTTATCGACCACTCTGTCTTCTTCGACAGTTTTTTTCGGTAGATGCCTGATCGACTGAAGATGAATATATCCCACTATTTTGTTCTATCTGCTGAATGCTGCACAAAATACCCCATTGTTCAACTTATTAATGCTTTTACATAGTTAATTGCATCAAATCATAGGTAGACAGCCAAGTACAAGTCTAACACTACAATACATGATTAGAAAACCGCAACCCTCATAAGTTACCAACCTTAAGGGTTTGCTTTCGAATGTTGTACTTTAATGGATAGCTAATCCTTTATTGGATGGCATACCGTAATTATAACGTAACAACTCATTATTGCTGAAGAGATGAAGAAGACCTATGAGGTTAACCACTTTGAATGGTATGCACCTTTTACAAAATTGACCATTCCCAAGACATGACTATTTCAATTCCATGCATTTTCACTAATTTCCATTGATTGTTGTGTAGGAGGCTTAACGCCAAGCAATGAAGAAAGAATTTTAGAGCGGAGAGTTGTTAAATAAGGACTATCCAACATTTATTGAACTATTTGATCAATACGATAAATTCTACACTATAACACAACAAGGGCCCAAATGTGATTATCAAGACGATTTTACAGTAACGGGTGGAACTTAAGACAAGGTGATGGAGGTTAGGAGGGCGAATGTTGTAGTGAAGAAGTAGATAAATAAATATTATTCCAATTGTATGTGAAGTTTCATCTAGATGTGCGTGGTGTCCATAGGGAAGATGGCAATTCTTCTTTTAGGGTACCGACATATTAAACATCAAAGTCAAAACTAATTTAAGAAGGTAATAAATTTGTTGGAGCCTTTGATGACCAAGGATCCAGCATTTTTGAAGTTTGTTTTTTAGTCAGTATTTGGATGCCCGTCTCAGTTCTCGAGGTGAGAAGGTGTACGACCAGTTACACCGTGCTTGTTCATATGGTGGTCAACATGTAGAGTATATACACATGGGACATTGCTTTCTACATGTTATGAGAAGGTTGTGTCTTTATCAACAATCATGACGCATACACATTCTTACCTTTATTTTGGCTTAGGAAAATCAACCAATATCCAATGAGAAAATTTTGAAAACCTGGTTGGGGACAATACTAAGTTTTGGTGGGTTGGATTAGGTTCAGACAACCAATACGTCCGATTGTTTACAAGGTACCAAACACCAATGCCTCCAGTTTCTACTATCTGGCTTGCCCATGTAGATCTGGATTTTGTGGTGATTCTAAAGGGACATGGTACAAAAATGGTTTGGTGTAACAAATAAGCTATTCAAGGCTTTGCTCAAAGAGGACAACATTAAGGGTTATAAATTGAATGACCTCATCTAGTAAGCAAGACGGGAAGTGTATAGTACATTTGGGTTTTCGTTTATTTTTTGGAGGGATAACCACTACTGAACAATTTTTTTGTTGTAAATATTTTGGAGCACTTACTCATCTAGTAAGCAAGAGGGGGAAGTATATAGTACATTTGGGTTTTTGTTTATTTTTTGGGGGATAACCACTATTGAACAATTTTTTGTTGTAAATATTTTGGAACACATGCTCATCTAGTAAGCAAGAGGGGGAAGTATATAGTACATTTGGGTTTTCGTTTATTTTTTGGGGAGATAACCACTACTGAACAATTTTTTGTTGTAAATATTTTGGAGCACTTATTGATGGCGACAAATTTGGTTGGTCTGAAATCCTTAGTGGATGTAGTTATTTGATTGTAATACTTTTGGGAGACTGATTAATGGGAATATACTTGGTTCAATATGAATTGTTAATTTAAAATTGTTTGTTGTTTGCATTTTGTGTATGTTTTGACTGTGGTTGTATTGTCGAACAACTAGGCATCCGACATCGTCCTCGTTGAAGATTGTCGGTTAGTTGGCGTAAACGACAATTTAAAATATTAGGTTTGATAGACGTATTTTGGTGACTGGTGCATGAAGTTGTTCGATTACAATTCCCTTTTTTGGGAGACTAATTAATGGGAACCCTTGATTAATATATTTAGTTTGGTCTGAATTGCCTGCTGCTCAAGTTGTCCACCTATGCTTTGGTCTGAACTCCTATTGTCCATTTTGTATTATCGATCAACTAGGCATCCGACAACCGTCAATTTGAGGATTGTCGTTTAGTTTACGTAAACGATAATTTCTACAGTCTGTACAAGACTTGATAACACCTAGGCACAAACACGGTCAACCAAATCGATCATTCGACAAATTCTTATCAAAAGTAAAATTCAATATAATTACAATGGATTCCAAGTCATATTACGAAACAATTACAATGCATAAACTAAGATGAGTAGAATCACCGGATGGCCACTTAGTTAATGTAGTTACAATACCATACAACAAGATGGTCACTCAATTTTGGACATGACACTTATGAAATACATTGATAATAAAGTGAAAATAAATTAACGCGTTACCTTCTTCTTTCCCTAGATGTAGCTGGTTTCATGGTTTTCTTGCAATGGTTCAACTTGTTGCTCATGAGTCCCCCCTACATGGAGATTCCTACAATTTAGCCTAGAAACGGTTATAGATTAATCAAGCAAAATGTGGGGAGTTATGTATAATATTGAAGTTATAATTACTTGTTTCGAGTATCTTCATTTTAAGGAGTGGGTAAATCCGTTTGTCGTGGTTCCCAAATACTCTACATCCTGTGCATGTTTTCTTCTTCTTCTCAACAGCTTCTTCCATCCCCCCCTTCCATCTCCTTCTTTCGTGTGATTTAATTTGGCCCAACCCTTTGTTTGAACCACAAGAGGGTCCAAAGTAGGAGTTGTTAACATCATAGATTCCACGAAAGGACTTGTTGTGGCTAGTTTTGATGGATCCAAGACTGTCACAGACTCATCGTAATGGTCAAGTTAAGACTCAATCTTATCTAGCTTCAAAACCGTGAATTCAAACTTTTCCTTAGTATTTGAAGCGTTATCAAATAGTAACGATGCACAAAGTGATAAGTGGCTATGGTGCAACGATTGTCATAAGTTCTCTACCGACAAGTGGCTCTCATTATACGACCGAGAGAACTGTTTGCACCTATCCTCCACCTTGCCATAATGAAAGCCTCTGGGATTTTAAGAATGCCATATTTCGAGAAAACTTTAAGGAGGTGCCGGTAGGGGATTCCAATATACTCAAACAACTTGCATCCACAATGACCAGTTAGCTTCTCCAAGTCTATATGCAGGTCGAACGACTCTGGATGACCACTATGCAATTTCACAGTAAGTACACATAGGTTACCTTCTACTAATATTTCTAATACAACAAAGTGAACTACTTGGTAGAACTGTTCCTCAAGTTTATGGAACATTGTTCTTATATATATCTTTACAGCGTCTTTCAGAAGGGCTTGATGAGGAGCTACTTGACGATATTTATGTTCAGATGCAAAGTCTTCTTCCCTCTTGCGTTCATATGTCTCCAACAGGGCGGTGCCATACTTGGTCACAAAACTGTACAACCCAGTTGTTGAAAGTAACCAACCATTGAAGAAGTTATTAGTTAACTCACTACGCCCTGTAGTGCTCATGCCTGCAAAGAAGGTTGACTACTCTATAATGGTATCCATCTCTCTATAATATTGAAGATCCCTTGCATTAAATGGTTATCATCCAATTTAATTTTCTTCATTAGTTCTATCCACTTTGCATCGAAAGCCGCAGGATCATATGTGTCGTGCATTGGCGAATCAATCTCTTGCTTAAGCGAAGATGGGACCCGATAAACATGGCCTATTTTTTCTGGGAATTTGTGTATGATGTGCCATAGACAGAGCCGATGGATGGTGTTGGGGAAAACCTGTAAATAAATAAATTCATAACTGAGTAGACACGAACTAAATATGCTTTGTAATATATTGCCGATTACACCCTGCTTACGACAATATGGCGTATACAACGCCGACACACTGACGATATATATTTTTGGGGATATAGTACGTCGACAATATATTGCCGACACCCAATTCTAGATGACAATATGTGCTCGACAACACGTTAACCCATTCATGCTTACCTTGGGTACTGCAGCTCCCATAACTGCATCCTGATCAGTCATAATTAAAGGAGGGTGTTCGTTGTTCATTGCCTTCAACCACGTATGAAATAACCATACAAATGTTGATTCTTGTTCATTCCTTAGTAGAGCACATCCGTATTGTATCGTTTGGTAGTGGCTGCTAATTCCGGCAAACGGGGCAAAGGGTATCTTATATACATTTGTCCGGTACGTAGTATTAAAGGTCACCACATCCCCGAATGCCTCATATGCACACCTTGATTGTCCATTAATCCAAAATAAATTTAGTCCTCGGTCCTCTTCATCCAACTCAATATCGAAATAGAACATTGGATCTTCAATTTGTTTTTTCCTAAGCCACTCCAACGCCGCTTGTGCATCACCTCTTGCTAGCCTTTCCTTGTTTACCTTTGCCTTGTGGTTGTAGCAGTCTCGTTTGCTAAAGGTTTTGTCTGGAAATAAAGCTGGTACCTTGCTGACTAAAATATTGTGGAGCTCAAAGGTCTCTGTAAGGTTTTTGGCTGCTTCTGGAAAAAAATGGTTCACCTTCATACGATGATGATTACGCGGAGACACAAGTTTATGGTTATGGAAATCCAAAAAATTTATCACAACATATTTACGGAGTTTGTTATTCCAATTAATGTTTAATGTTGCTTTATACCTGCACTTATCCGATAATCATCTACTCCCATCTCTTTCACTAGTCTCTGGATGTATCCCTATGTTTTTCTTTAAAAATCTACTATTCGAACAAAAGAACTTTACTCTAGCTACTTTTTATGATCTGCTTCTCTTAGTGGAATTGCGCTTTTTCGTGGAAAATCCTTGACCTCTTCCATATTGTTCATAGCAAACACGTGCATCTTCAACAGTCTCGAAATGTTGGCCCTCGTACGGGGGGTCCGCAAACAAAGGATATGCAGAACATTCAGCAAAATCGAATGGAACACCTCTTGTACGTTCGTCTTCAGCCCTTTCTGCTGACTCTTCACCAATGACTTTTGACCAATTTTCATCAACAGAGTCATCTATTATATGTCGATCACACTGGCACGTTTATAGATAAAACATTCAGAGCTAGAAAACATTTAGTTTGAAACAAGGGGAAATAAATTTTATAGAGTAATAACTCAAAACTGCTACATCATATAATCAAAATGCTAGATTACAAAATTCATATTATGCTAACCAAAATAAAATACTACCCTTTTCTTATACGACCTAAATGTTCTACCCCAAGACACCCTAACTTTTACAACATCCACTTGCAATCACATTCCTCCCAACTATATCGACCCCTCTGCCAACTGTCTGAAGAGTCGTCAGAAGAATCGTTCTCTGCATTCATATATTATAACTTCCTTTTTCCCAATACTCAGTTTCTAGATGGCCAAATTTTAATACGAACTCAATTTTAGCTTGCGCAGCTTCTTCTGCCTCCACTTGTTCCAGAATCTCATCTCGCTTTTTGCTAGGTGGGGAAACTGGGATGTGGACATCATCTTGGCTCTCGGTGTCATCCATGCAAAAACACCCCATAAGTAATTTATGCACCCATGCGATACATCTAAACCCCATTGCCATTCTAAAGGTTCTGAAAGAAGAACATGACTTAACACATCACAACAAATCTCAAACTAGAACAGAATGCAAAATTAAAATAGGCCATAAATGTCGAATGTACAAATAATCGATAATTTATTGTCAATCATCGCAGTCTCTGACAATAAGGTCGTACACGAATTATCGATTACCCAGATCGACGATAATAACAATCTGACACGTTGACCTAACACAGGGGTTTCACAATAGGTTATGCATTTCTTGAGTTGATAAAAATTCAGATACTCATCTCACTGCATGGAAAGTAGCTTAGGAGAGTATACAATGGGATGCAGTTACTCACCTTGCTGGTTATTCTGTTCGG
The DNA here is from genome assembly GCA_014058105.1 of Kingdonia uniflora. Classification (NCBI taxonomy): domain Eukaryota; kingdom Viridiplantae; phylum Streptophyta; class Magnoliopsida; order Ranunculales; family Circaeasteraceae; genus Kingdonia; species Kingdonia uniflora. Next base: position 7,182 of record JACGCM010000036.1, read on the forward strand.
GACTGAGAAAACCAGTAATTTCCATATTTGAAACATAAAGAGCCCACAAAACATAACAAATTAGCGATCCCCAAAGCCTTAAACAAACACAAACTACAGTCAATTACTCCTCTAACAAATTTCATGAAACACAAAGTATACAAACCCTAACCACAAAAAATTACTCCTCCAACAAAGGAAAACAAGCCCTAACCATAAAAAACAAATTTAATGGAGGTTTGTGTTTACCCAAGTGGTTCATCGCACTTTCTATGGTCTCATGACCACCAATCGTAACTCCTATGAACTTCAAATCACAGCTCCTTCCATCCCCAAATTCCTTCTACCCTAAATTTCACACTTTTGTTCTCAAGAAGAATCATAATTCCTATGATTCCTTCTCTCTGCCAAATTTAAAAATCTCTGTTTTCTAGTGAGAGAGAGAAAGAGAGAGAAAGAAAGAGAGAGAGAGAAAATTTGGGGGAATGTGCCTATAATTTAAACAGTTGGGGAATGATTTCACCTTTGAAAATGAGAATGATTTATTCGTTCGCAAAATTATTTATATTTTTTGAAAATGGGAGTCGCCTCTTTCGCCTTTGAAGCCATAATCCTAGCCGCCTATTATCGCTAGGGTTTTCACCTTTTCGACCCATCCTAGGTACTAAATCCTCTATTTAATACCTCAAATTTACTTTTCTTCTCCTCTCCATCTCTCATCTAGATTGATTTCATCCTCTTTTGGTTTTCTTTTGCCAGCTCTTGAAGTATGGCTTCAAATAACCCTTCTAACACACATTCTCTCCCTCATCCTTCCACCCCATTTGATAATCCCAGTAACAATATCATCATCCCTACAGCTGCATCTGCTGCTGCTGTTCAACCCGACCCCAAGGAGTTCTTGGGTTCCCAAACCTCATTTTCGCAGTATAATATTACAACAATCATCAAACCCTCCTTCGCTAGTATAGCCTCTGTAAAACAATTAAATCAGTGCTTAAGGAGTTCAAACCGAATACATGGATTTCATTTAAAGAATGTATGCCGGTAATTTCCTTCTCACCATCAGATCTGAACAAAGCTGCTGCTGCTTTTAACACAACTCTTATTATGAGTTTCCTTGTTGGCAAACCTAAATTTGAGGTAATTGAGAGTAACATCAACTCCCACTAGGGTCTCATGGCTGAATAGAAGGTGGCAGTGCTCGATTTTAAGCATATTATGGTAATGTTAATATCAGATAAAGATGTCACAATGGCTCTCTTTAGAGAGCCAATGCAAATCAAAGGATTCTTCTACAAGCTAGCTCATTGGACTGTCGATTTTGACCCCAAAAAGGACTCTCCTTTTGCGCCTATTTGGATATAATTTCCTGGTTTGATGCTTCATCTCCAAAATAATGGGATAGTCAAAGAATTGGCTAGTCTTGTTGGGAAGTATTTGATCATGGATACAACAACACTCAGCCTGAGTAGACCTAACACGGTTCGGGCTTGTGTGGAGGTTAATCTCATGAAGGAGATACCGACTAAAGTGGGACTTGCCTTCAACAAATCTTTTACCATGGAGCAAACTGTTTTGTACGAGAGACTTCCGAGGTTCTGTACGCACTGTGTTCTTCAAGGACACAATAAAGAAAATTGCACTAAACTTCATCCAATTATGGTAACAGATAAAAGGGAGGAGATTAAACATGGGAAAGTTTTGACAATGGGAAAATCAGTCCATACAAACAGCAATGATTCACAACTTTAGGCGACAGAGATTATGGCAGCAGATTATGGGTACACAACAACAGCAACTGAGCCTCATTCAGTGGGGCAGAAAATAATGATCACAATGGGGCAGAAAGCAGTGAATACAACAACAACAGCGGGGCAGAAGGTATCAAGTAAAATAGATAACATCAACGAAGCAGTGGTGAACAACGGAAGAGCTGAAGCAACAGGGCTCACCGAGACTCAGCAGATTTTAGATGGGGTGCTGAAGGACTTGGGGAGTGGATGTCACTCGGACATTGAGTATTATGGAAAGGGAGACACACTAGATTGGACTCTGGTAAAAAAAAGCCGATTTAAACCACAAAGAATCCCACTTAGCATGGTCACAAGGAGCAAGGGTACTCTCATATTCAAGTTCAAGTAACTTAAATGGTGTTAGGTCCATTACTCGTTTGGAATTGTAGGAGTATTGGCAATGCCAAAACAATAAGCCATCTCAAAAAGATTATCAAACAACGCGATATCTCAATTGTGGTTTTGCTTAAACCTTTTCTAGATGCATCATTAGGGAATAGTATAGGTAGAAGAATAAACTGTGCATCTTTTATGTCTAACCAGCACATGTGGGGGGGGGGGGGGGGGGGGGGGGGGGGAGATTTGGGTGTTGTGGAAACAAGACTATGAGGTTGAATTTATTTATGCGTCTAATCAAATGTTGCATTGCAAAATGAGTTATAATAATCAATGGAGTTCTTTTGTTTATATCGTTTATGCCAAATGTGACATCATTGAAAGAAGAATACTATGGGAGGGCATTAAAACAATATCAATGACAATGATTTTTCCATGGTGTACTATAGGTGATTTCAATACTGTGAGACATCACTCGGAAAGGCTTGGGGGTAGAAGATCCTCAAATAGATCCTTGGTAGAATTCGAAGACATGATTCAGTCAGCCGACCTAATGGAGACTTCGTTTACTGGATCCAGCTACATATGGTACAATAATCATTAAGCCAATTCAAGGCAATGGGCACGATTGGATAGAACGTTGGTGAACTCTAGCTTCATGGCATCATTTCCCATTCACAAAATCTCATATTTAGAAAAAGTCTATTATGATCATTCTCCTCTGCTTCTATCGTTCACCAATAATCTTTATCAAGGTCACCGACCATTTCATTTCTTGAAAATGTGGGCGTCTCATGCTAGCTTCCCAACCTTGGTACGTAATAACTAGCCTAGTGGTATCTTCGGAAACTCTTTATCTTCTTTTGCCTATAAGCTTAAGAAAGTTAAATTTGCAATCAAGGAATGGAATACAAACATTTTTAGCAATATAACTCATAATATCCATACTCTCTAGGATAGACTAGTGTATCTGGATCACATACTGCAAAATAGTTGGGATGAACAGATTAGTATCGAGCTGGGTACTGTACAAAGAGAACATGTGGCCATGTTACACATTGAAGAGGTGCTTTGGAGAGAATAGTCAAGAGTCAAGTGGGTAGCGACAGGCGATGCCAATACAAAATTCTTATATACTGTAACACAAGTTAACCGAAAGAGAACTTTTGTGACTAACTTTACTCTCCCTGATGGAACTGAGACAACCGAGGTGGATGTCATTCGTGAAGCTGTGGTGGGTTATTATAGGGATGTGCTGCAGGCCACAAACACTAATATAGATGCAGACTTACTTGAATGCATTCCTAATGTCATCACTGTAGACGAATATGCAAGTCTAACATGCATACCAACATTGGAAGAATTACAAGCCAGTGTGTTCCAGATCCCTAGTGACAGCATTCCGGGCAGTGATGGTTTCACATCGGTCTTCTTTACTTCATGTTGAGGCATTATCAAGGATGATTTACATGGCACTGCCAAAGAATTCTTCAATGGTGCCCCACTCTCAAGGTGCTATACTTCTTCATTTCTCACACTAATACCTAAATTGGATACCCTAACTTTGTTAGGTGACTACAGACCTATCAGTTTGTGCTATGTCGTATACAAATTTTTTTCTTCCATAATTGCAAACAAATTAAGCAAAATTCTCCACAAATTAATATCAGGCAATCTGGGAGCTTACATTCAAGGCAAGGACATCAGTGAGACCATAACGTTAACTCAGGAAATGGTTGGGGATTTGCACAGAAAGGTTAGAGGCACAAATGTTATGATCAAGATTGGCATGGCAAAGGCTTATGATAGGTTGGATTGGAGGTTCTTACGACAAGTTTTGTACAAATTTGGTTTCTCTAGCATATATGTTTCACTCATAGCGCAATGTGTAGAAACTCCATGGTTCTCGGTGGTCCTACATGGAGTCTTCAAGGGCTACTTCAAATCTTCACGAGGCTTACAGCAAGGAGATCCTCTATCTCCATTGCTATTTATAATTACCAAAGAAGTACTATCCAGAGGGTTATCCAAATGTTTTGTGGAGTGCAAAATTGGGCTATTCCATACAGCCAGAGGTTGCTCACCCATCACTCATCTCTTATATGCTGATGATTTCCTTGTTTTCTTAAACAGAAGCCGACGTTCTATTTCAGGGTTAATGCACTTCCTTGCAAGATATGAAAACTTCTCTGGCCAATTAATCAACAAAGCTAAAAGTGACTTGTATGTACACCGTAATGTTTCTACAGCAAGAAAATAGGTAATTCATAATGCCTATGGGTTTCAACATAGAGCTTTTCCAATGATCTATTTGGGAGCTCCCATAAGTTATGGTCGGGTCCTGCTTATTCACTTTGAACAGTTGCTCACTAAAATCCAACGTCGTATAGAAGGGTATCAAGGAAAGCTTTTATTACAGGGAGGTAAATTAGTGATGATTAATCATGTTCTCAACTCGATGCCTATCCATCTCCTATCATGCATTTAAGTTCCTTATGGTGTGATAAGCAAGATCGAGACGATGTTTTCCAACTTTTTTTGGGGCAGTTTTAATGGGCAAAACAAAAGACATTGGGTTGCATGGGATACACTATGTCTTCCAAAACACGAAGGCGGACTTGGAATACGGCGACTCACGGATATCAAGTTCAGTCTCTTGCTTAAAAAGTGCTGAAATTTTTTGTACAGTAACTCTACATGGGCATCCTTCTTCAGGAACAAATACACCATTAATGGAAAAACTACCAGGTTGCGCTGTGGAGATTCAGTACTCTAGAAACATATAAAAGGCCTCTTACCAACTGTGAAAGCTAACACTACTTGGTGTCTCAGCAAGGGAAACAAGAGCTTTTAGTACGACGACTGGACCGAGGAAGGTAGATTTACAGATGTTCTGGAACTAGACTGTATGCAAGAAATCATGGTGAAAGATGTCATTGTGAATGATAATAACTGGAAATGGGAGCTACTTGAGCATGAGATTCCACCTCATTGAAAGCACACACTATCACACAAATTCTTCCTCAATGACGACGATGACATTCCACTCTGGGGTCCGTCTAACAAAGGTGATTTAACCGTTAAATTTGCTTGGCAATTTTGGCGTAGCGAGGAGGAAAATCAGAGTCGCATGCGATGGATTTGGCATTCCACTATACCAACAAAAATACAGATTTTTAGTTGGAAAGCTTGGAAAGAAATCGTGACTGTGGACGCTTTTATACAGTGCTGAATTCCTTTTGTATCTAGGTGTTGTTGCTGCGACATTGGAAAGACAGAAATACTGAATCATCTGCTCGTTCAGGGCAGCGTTGCTGCGTGGGTCTGAGATTTCTATGCTAATGCTTGCGGCGTCCGGCAGGGAGTAAACGACAGCTAGTGGATTAGACAGGGTCTATGGTTTCAGGCAGCTGATACGAGCACTCAAATGGGTATAATAAAAGGTGTATTCTCTGCTTACATCCCATGGGAGATATGGAAAGCACGTTGCATCGTTTGGTTTGAGGAAGGGCATCTTTCGGCCTTAGGAATTATCAAAAAAATTAACAAAGCTCTGCAAGAGAGCATGTCCAAACTAAAGATCACGCGAAGTAATAATTTCAGTAACCTCATTTCACTTCAGGTCTTGCAACTAGTCAAGCAATCGGTGCATACCAAAAGACCTGTTCTTGTCAGATGGACATATCCGCCTCTTGGTTACTTCAAACTGAACAGTGACGGTTCAACCCTTACTTCAGGAATGAGTGGTGCAAGAGGTATTATTAGAAACAATCTTGGTGAACTTCAGCTTGGATACAGCATAACACTTGGTCATAACACAAATACATATGCATAAATGTTCGCTTTACTTCATGGTTTAATGCACTGCAAAAGAAAAGATTGGATTCCTCTCATTGTTGAAGTGCATGTTGAACTTCTGGTCAACTGGTATAGGTGCAAGCATACCTGTCTTGCAAAGTACAGTGCGACTTGGAAATTTCTTACTCAGCTCGAAAGGGAGCTACATATTATCATGATACACACTTACAGAGAAGGCAATGGTACAACTGATGGACTCTCTAAACTTGGTAGCTGCCAACATTCACAACTCTTCTAGAATGCATCCACGCTTCCAAGGCAGACTCGAGCAACTACTTCATGGATAAAATAGGAATAGCTACAATTAGGCAGTAGACTTGTGGCCAGGCTTTATGTCATCCACATGCAATATTGCTTTGCTAAATAAATAAAACACAAATTTGATCAAAAAAAATAAAATTCAAACAGTTGGGTCCCTCAGATCAGAGGAGCCACATCAGTAATGGAATTACAACTCATTAAAAAATATACACCTCATTAGTGAAATACAAAAAAACTCAATTTTTTTCAACCACTCATCTCATATAGATATGGCTCTCGTTTAGGGTCAATTTTCTTAGGGTCTCTGAATCCGTCCCCATAATTGTTTTCGCACTGACGAATTGGATGGTTCGGGTTAGGATCAAAGATATTATTAACGGATCGGATATAGTTTTGAATTCTGTGTCCTAAAGGATTTAGGATCGGACTGGATTTTAGGATTTTCTTAACGGACCGGACTAGGTTCCACTGAGGTTCTAGTCCTCTGGTCCATTGACAACCCTACCAATGATTACCAACTTATCGCCGTACAGATATCGTTTTCGAGATAACCAAGATTACACATCTATTTCTTAAAAACCACCAGCAATTGGTATCTACCCACATTGTATAACAACAGAAATTTATCTTCACAGAAAGGAACATAGATCTTAAACAAGTGTGGAGACCTGCCATGAAAAACTTTTCAGCTGAAATGCTTCTGTTTAATTGGGGATCTATCTTCGCGAAGCTAAAGGGTTCATTTCTCAGAAATGGTGTTTGAGTGGTAATATCATTACGGTGTCAGATTGTACGATAGGTGCCTTCTTAACTTCATTTTAGTTTCTTCTCCTTGCTATTAATGTAGATTTGGGGCCGTCTTTTAGGATACATATGTAGTTCCAAGCTTCTTTAACCTTGCATCTTGCTTATCTAAACCCTTTCTTTCATCTTGTTTATTGAAATAATCAACTACGCTTACAGACAAGTTTATTCATGCCAAGAAATATAGATGCAGGATATATAAGTAGACCAAAGTAGATGAGAATGTAACAACAAAGCAAAATAGTTTCACAGCAAACTATTGTGTAATTGTTCTGAAGATAAATGGCTTTCCAATTGTTCAATCGTACTGGTTTTCTAGTCGAAGAAAGCATGTTTTATAAAGCAATATCGCTCTCAAAGAGCATATAAAGGAAAAAAGGAAAATAATTCATCCGTCATATGTAAGCCAACACATATTGATGATCTAACGAAATTAAAAACATCAAATCTCAGCGGGGATATACATCCAAGAGCTCAGGAGTTTCTTACTCAACTTGGCTTGATAGCTTTTAAAGAATTTCGTATCACATGCTTGCAATAATTTTACCAATACCATGATGCTTAACATAATTCCAGTTTAGGCAGCAATGCTCGTGAAAACTGTAATGGTAAATCCAGGCCCGCCTAATGAGTCTACACTAAGTCTTGACTCTTGAGATCGACAAAAAGAAGCTTGATAAGTTTAGGACCTAATCAAGAGTGTAACAACTTATTTGAGAAATTGAAATTTGGGTCCAGAATTTTGTTCGTCAAGAGCGGTAATGGGGGTATGCTGATAAGATTTGAGATTTTGGTACTGCTGAATTTGTAGCATTAAAGAATTGTCTCTGGATCACGTCTAGTTGTGTTTTTGAAGTGCATCATCTTAATCTTGGTTGAGGGCTTTGATTGTCTCACAATAGGATTGATTCCTTTCCAAATTGTATATATGCCAATGGCCTTGCAAGTTTTGTGTAGAAAATAACTAGAAGATTTCAGTGAAAAATCCCTTAAGCGCTACCTCTGATCATTTTGAAAGTTAATGACTTAATGGTCTTCTGGCCTTTGTATGGATTATGGTTGAATGAGGGAGTTCTTTCTCAAGGATTTCATGCATATATGGGATCCCAGCAGCAATGTGTAGCCCCTGGTAATCTGGGATGCGTGTGTGTGTGTATATTTATATGTATCTGTGTTTCTGCATCTTCTTTTGACGAGAAAAGCGGGATTTAGAAAACAAGCTGATTATCGTTTGGGAATCAGATTCAGATTATAACAAAATGTATGTAATCCTAATGACCAGGCCAACGGGGATTTACAATAAAGAGGCTAGTAGTTTACGAAAAATGTCATTTATCAACTTATTTCATGAGAATTAAAAAGAAGAAAAAGCTTGCAAACGTAAATAAGAGTACTTAATCCAACTGAAGACAACAAGTTTAGAAAATACCTACGTTACAGCTTCCTCTAATAAAATTGTACATAATTGATCTTTGATGGCCTCGAAGAAATCTTAAAGCTTACCTTGATACGCATTCAATAGTTCAGGTACTTCTTTCTCATACTTGATCAAATACAGTTTGACGAAGCTTGAATCAGATACCTTTAAGGAGCAACCAATATTGACTTTGTTCTTCATCAGGAGGCCCTTGGAGAGTAAAACTTGAAGAACCGTCCACCTTGGAATAATCCTCTTCTCCATGCTACATGTGAGTAAGGCCGGATACTTAACAAGATATGAAGGCTCCAAATCGAGTTTGTTAATGAAGAAAAACAACCCACTCTTAAGCTTCTTCTCCGAAGTATTCATAAATTGGGGATAATTTCTGAACATGGAAATAATCTCATTCTCAGAGAACCCATAGCTCCTAAATATTTCCATTTTTGCTTCCCAAATAGCCTTGCTCAATCCCAATTTTGTGTTAATGGCTGCAATAAACAATGTGCTAGAAGGATTAAAACCCAATTCCTCAACTTCTCGGACTATCTCCTTAAATTGGTTATTGTTACGAATTAGCACACTAGGGTATTTAATCATCAACTTAGATATGCTGGATTTGGGCACACCAATATTCCGCAAAACTTCAACTTTAGGCACAATTAGCTTCTGGTAATTGGCATTGAGAATCCACGTGGATTTCCTGATGGTGGAGGAAACATTTTCATCGGTAATAAGAAAAGTTTTGAGATAATCAAAAGAAGGGATGATTTGGGCTTTTAAGCTACGAGTGAAGAATGAACGGTTTGAAGAGACGTATTTGAGAACTTGGGTACCAGAAAATCCTCTCTTTTTAAGAAACTCGAGTTTGGGTTCTAGGGTTTGATCCTTATTGAACAAGAGCAACTCCGGGTGACAAGAGATGAGCTTTGAGATCTGGGGTTTGGTGAAGCCATGGTCTTGGAAGAATTGGAGGTTAGAATCAGGTTTAGCTGTGGTTTTGAAGTTGAGTTTCTTAGAAGCAGTAATTGCTGCTTGTGGTGAGAGACCACAATTGTTAATGAGATAAGAAACAACAAATGATGAATCCTTTGTAGGTTTTAGTACTGAAAATGATCTCGTCAGAAATGGGTTTTGGAAAATGGGGATTATATCAAAATCTCCAGATCTTTTCCCAATTTGAGTTTGCAAATTTCTAGACACAAAAGCAAACATTTTCAATCAAATCCAAAATTTGTTTACCTGGAAGAAAAATATGAGATGAGCTGCAACTTTAATTTGATGAGTTCAAGAGTTTGGGGCTTCCCTCTCTCAGTTTGTTTAAACAATTAAAGAGTTTGTTTACTAGCAGTCTCAGTTCTCCTATGCTGCAGTAAAAGCATCTCCCAATGTGCCTCAGTATTTGGTTGATGAAAAAAAATGCCAAATCCAAGTTTTCATTTTTATTTTTTTTAACCAAAACCAAAAATTAAGCATAAAAAACAGCACGCCTTAGTTCACTTACAGAGTGCTGAATACTAGAGGGAACAAGCTCCCCCTCAAAATAACTACTATGACCAGTAGACTTCCTTAATTGAGGGAGATAGTGAGCCGGCTCATTAAACTTCCTATTTACATAAACCAAAGTAAGATCTCTGAATTACTGCCCCAGATGAAGAGTGTTTTGGCAAAGGTGTCAGCGTGCCAAGTAATGTCCCTCGATCTTGTACACAAAGCCTCCACAATCTTTTGAGCATCACAAAAAGCCAAAAAACCATGTTGGGTAAACTTGGTACTTAAACTGAGTCCTCGCCAAACTGCCCAAGCTTTTGCCTCCTCAGCAAATCTTGTGAAGCAGCGTTTGTCACGGCCCAACCCGGGTCTGCCTCTACAGTGCCCGGAGCACAATGGAATAAGGGACCGTACGGCTTACATGCACGTGCGGTCGACGTGTACCAGCCATCTTCACGGGCGCGGCGCGCCAGTGGCATAGAACCCACGGATGCTAAAGCGACATCCGGATAACCCTAGATACTCGTGAGGGGTCATCGAAGATGTATTCGGTATAGGCAACAACGCTGAAGGTTCCCTCAATAATCCCTACATCGTAATCTCTCGTGATGCGCACGAGGTACGGAAAACACACCTGTCCTGTAGCGGATTAAGGTAGCTCAATATGCCGGTTTCCAGATAAGGGGCTCATATATGAAGGGGCGACGAGCCTGGACTATTTATATTATTCATCTGTAAGGGGTGGTGCATCTCGAATAGCCCGTGGGGCATAGCGGGGCCATATAAAGCCCTCTTTGGAAAACTGGCCCGCATTGCGAGGCAATGTCCCCTAGCCTTGCCTAGGCCTAGGAGAACTCATGACTATCCCTTGTAGATAGCCCATGAGTCGGGGTCCTTGATGACCAAGCATTAAAGCTCTTTTAGTCTTGGGTTGGACCAAGGTTCTTCCTTAATATAGCTACTAAGTAAATAGTCAAATTCCAAAATGAAACGTTAAAATTGGAGACGAAGCGTACTCGCCATTTTCGCTCCCTTAACCGAATCCGATTTCGACGAAACTTGGCGTGCAGCTATATTAGGATATAGAGAACATATATACTCGGACAGAACTCAAAACGCTCGGGTGGATTTGGCCGGCGTTCGGTAGGTTGTCACAGCGTTCATAGCCTGCAAATTCAATGTGGAATAAAGGATTCAACACAACATAACCCAATCATGTTAAACCAGTATGAGGATCTCTAGCGGCATCAGTCATCAAAGCCTACTGTAATTGCCCTGCAGCACAAATAAGCTCCACTGGCAAATTGGGCTGTAAGGTTACCTTAGTGGGCTGTGAAGGATGAGTGAGAAAATAACCATAGAAGTTGAGGCAGAAAGAAAATTTTCAATGCAGACCTGTTTATCTTCAAAGATAAGTCTATTTTTAGACTGCCATATTTGATGACAAAGAGAGAAAAACAGACATAAATTAGACTGTAAGTCCACTAAATAAACAGAATAATGTTGGATACATGAAAGAACATCAATAAAAGACCAGTGAGCAGGCCAAGTGGTGGTTCTGAAAGTGAACCTTACAGCAAACCAAATTGGAACTGTCTAAGGACAAACACACAGCATGTAATAAAGTTTCGTCATGGTTTTGACAGATGGAACAAGTAGCATTAGGTTGTACATGATGTTCAAATAATTTTTTCCTAGTAAGAACAAAATTAGATAGTATTTTCCAAGCAAAAGGTTGTATTCTGTAAGGAATTTGGAGTTTCCAAATAAGTTAGAGCCAATATTTTAGAGGGTGACTACAAGGGATAGGGTGAGATAAATTATTGGTATTGGGGAATGGGAATAGATTTAATGGCTTCTATTTCGAAGTCTAAGAAGAGAGTGTGAAGTAAGGGAAGGTTTCATTGTTTGTTTACAGCATCAATTAATTCAAACTCCCAGGTCGCATGATAAGTTTGGTTAAGAGGTTGAATGGGCTGTCTAGATTCCAAATCAGGAATCCAGGCATCATGCCAGATATGAATATTATGCCCAATTCCTAATTTCCAACATAAGAACGGTTTGATTTTGTCCCTAGCTTTTAAAATACCCCTCCAGAAAGGAGAGATATTAGGTTTGACAGGGCATTGAAGAAAAGTTGTATGTGGGTAATATTTAGCTTTAAAGATTCTAGTAAGCCAACCATGTGGCTCAGTGAGAAACTTCCAGGGATATTTAGCTAGTAAAGCAATGTTTTGATTTTTAGCTTGTGGAAACCCTTGCTCACCACCAGTTTTAGGCAAATAAATATTGTTCCATTTGGTTAAATGAATTTTATGTCCCCCACTAGAAATTGTTACATAAGGAATCTATTTTATTATGAGTAGCCTTAGAGAGCAGAAAGGAGGACATTTGATAAACAGGGATGGAGGTAACCATAGCCTTAATTAAGGTGGATCTACTAGCTTGAGATAAACATTTGATTTTCCAGCCTTCCAATCTTTTTAGTGATGGAAGATAGCAGAAATTGAAAATCGTTATATTTTTTCCTAGTAATTTGAATGGGGGTAACCTAAGTATTTAGATTTAAAAGTGGAATTTTTAAAATGAAGCATTTTCCGAATGATAATACATAGGTGATTAGCTAAATTCTAACTAAAATAAATTTTTGATTTGTCAGAATTAATTTGTTGCCCATATAATTTGTTATAGTGGTGTAAGATATCTTGAATGTAACCAGCCTCAACAAGGTTAGCTCCACAGAAGATAAAACTATCATCTGCAAAAAAAAAACAACGAGAAACTGGAGGTGCCCCTCTAGCAATAGAGACACCATGAATAAGATTGTGATCTTAAGCTTTAAGAATAGCTCTAGATAAAAATTCAGAACAAAGGACAAAAAGAAAAGGGGGCAGTGGGTCCTCTTGACTAAGACCTCTAGTTGCTTTAAAAAACCCCTAGGGAGAGCCATTTAATTTGACATAATAAGACACAGTAGACACACATTGCATTATTAATCCGATAAAAGTACTATCAAAGTCAAAACTAGCAAGAACCATTTAAAAAAAATCCCATACTCATATCAATCGTAAGAGCCATACTCCCTTTCACCCTCTTTTTATTATTTTTTATTATTTTAAAACAATGTAGAATCTCTTGAACAAGGGCCACATTATCTCCAATGGCTCTACCTTGAGTGAACGCATTTTGCTAGGATCCCACAAGTTTAGGCATGACTTCTTTCACTCTGGTTGTGAGAATTTTAGAAATAATTTTATAGGAGGTATTGCAATGACTTATAGGCCTATACTGAGTGAGTTTGGACGGTTTTTTGTTTTGGGGATTAAAGTGAGATTAGTGTGATTCATTTGCTTCAAAAGAAAACCAGATGTGAAGAAATGAAAAGTATGAGCAATGACATCTTTTTGTATAATGTTTCAATATTTTTGGTAGAAATGAGGTGTGAACCCATCAGGGCCAGGGATCTTAAAGGGTGCCATAGAGAAAATAGCCTAATGGATTTCCCGATATCAATGGCTCGTGAAATTATCCTCAGGAGTCAGAAGGGATGATATAATATCAGATACAGAAGAACTCTGTAAAAGCCCGGAATTCACTCTAGAGGTTGTAAAAAGCTCAGAGAATTATTGAACCATATGATCACCTATAGTATGTCTAGTATGTAGCCAAACATTCTCTTCATTTTTAATCCAAGTAATTCTATTACATTGTTTCCTAAGAGATGCTGATCTATGAAAGAACTTAGTATTTTTATCCCCCTCGTGGAGCCATTGTTCCCGAGATTTATCTCTTCATAGCAATCGTTGAAAGAATTGCTATAATTGATTTCATCGACACATTTGTTAGTTGGGTCCAGAATACATCTGTCTTTCAAGTAATTTGGTTATCATATTCTGCTTGATAAATTTGGATATATTGCTGACACAATTTCTGATATTGCATTAACGTTGGGTGCTGATCCAGGAGGATCTGAGTTTTTTTTGACTTTTTAATAAGTCTACTCGAACAGACTTTTAGTCTGTTCGAATAGACCCTTTTGTATTCGAATAGAGTCTTTTCCTATTCGAATACATTTTTGCCTGATAAGTTTTATTCGAATAAACTTTTGTCTATTCGAATACATTTAAGCCTGATCAGTTTTATTCGAATAGACTTATGTCTGTTCGAATACATTTTAGCCTGATCAGTTTTATTCGAATACAAATTATGTGTATTTGAATATATTTTTGTTTATTCGAACAAAAACTTGTTCTGTTCGAACAGAGGCGCGATTCAGTCTTTTTCTTTTGGCGGTGATGATATTTTTAAGGGGTGTTTTACCTCGAGATGCATTTTTTTGTTATTTTAAGTTCCCTAGTATATAAAGGGGACTTAGGTTATTTTCTAGGGTAAGTTTTTTTATGTTAGATCTAGAGAGAGTTTTGAGAGAAGCCTAAGGTTTTGGAGTGATTCATTGTAATCTACTTCGTTTCTTTTAAGCAATTAAGCTTTATTTTTCTCAATTTTGGTGTTCTTCGTGTTTCTCTACTAACTAAAAGCTTCTCAATCGTATTGTAGATTAAGTGATATCAGTTTTCCAGTTTTGATTATCGGGGGGTTGATTGTGGTTTATGGTCTCTACACGTGACCGTCTCAAGCAAACAAATGAAAAGCTAGTGAGTCCGCTGAAGATCCATCGCAAACCTAATTCGAAGAAGAATGACGATTTGGAGATGGGCGATCCCAACGAAAGACTTACAATTTTGGAAACGACAGTTTCCGCCCTAACTTCTACTATAGGGGAGTTAGTGGAGCAGTTGCGTCTCACGAACCTCGCTAAGGCTTCTACTTTGGAGGATCAGGGAGGCCGTTCGAAGAAGAAAGGGGTTATGGAGGTGGATGGTGATGAGGTCATTCCAGTTTTTGATGATTCTAGTGCTGTCAAATCCGACGAGGAGCGATCGGTTATTGGTAAGTCTACGAATCTTTTGCGTAATCTTCGTATTGGTTTTAAGATTAAAATTCCGGTATTCGACGGTTCGATCGATGTCGAGATATTAGATAATTGGTTGGATAGGTTAAGACCTATTTTTCTATTTACAAATACTCTAATGCTCAACAAATTTGCTTTACTACTTTGAAATTTACAAATCATGTACTCACGTGGTGGAAATCTTATCGGAAACACCACGATGTAAAAGATTTGGGTTGGAAAGAATTCAAGGTTTTAGTACAAAAATAGTTTTATCCGATTGGGTATGAGCAAGAGAAATGGTATAAATGACATAATTTGTGCCAAAAGTTTGAGCAATCTGTTCAGGAGTACACTACGGCGTTCCATAACCAAGGTTTGGGTTTGGACATTGATTTAGATGCGCATGAGGTGTTCATGAAGTACACGGGGGGTTTTTCGGAGTCTATTAGGAGAAAGTTGAAGCTCTATACTATAGCCAATATCAAAGACGCTACCGTGAAGGTAATTTCCATTAAAGGAAAATACTTGAAGAGTGACAAAGATGACAACAAGATCAAATCAGGGTACAAGTCTAGCTAGAAAAATGAACATAAGGGAGAGGCCAAAAGAGAGGGGTCTTCGTCCAAGAAGTATCATTGCAATCATTATAAAGCGAGTGGGCATAATTTCGATTATTGTTGGAAACTTCACCCGGAGCTTAGGCTGAAGGAGGAGAAGAACAAGAAAGAGAGATATGTACTAGCCACAGAGGTTGTTGACCTTCCGGATGTAGATAAACTGAATCCTAAGCTTACACTTATGTTTCAGCAAACTTTGGTTGCCAAGGAAGAGAATCGGGAAGAGCTTTTTCATGTCAGTATTCAGGTAAAACAGAGTTTAGTCAAGGCCATTATGGATTCAGGTAGTCAAATTTTTTTAATTTCTAAGACGTTGGTAAAGAAGATGGGTTTGACAACTACAGCTCATCCTATGCCGTATGATTTGGGGTGGTTTCAGAAAGATGCGGATGTAATGGTCACGAAGCAGTGTATATTCAAGTTTGTAATTTCTGAGAAGTTTATTGACGAGGTGACGTATGAGGTGGTTCATTTGGATGTGTGTCAGGTCATCTTGGGTAGCCCTTATCTTTAGGACCGAGATGCGATTCATTTCTATTGAGTTCGCAAGTATCGTCTTGTGAAGGAGGGAAAGGAGTTCCATATCAATGCTTGTAAGGAGTATGTCACTATGTCATATTTGGTAACGGCGACTCTGGTGAAGCGGTTGGTTAATGTGAGCGACAAGTTTGTGTTATTGGTACGACTGGTTCAGGAGGGTACATCGGCTGGTTAGTTGTCTCCAATGACAACATTTTTTAATCAATAAACCGATATGGGGAAGTTGCAATAAGAGGTTGTGGTACATACTAATCACAAACCGTTCAAGTTTATAGCTACACAGTCCAAACTACAACAAGTTCGCCAGATGAAAGGGTCATCGTATCTCTAATAATTTCCCTTAATTTTATAGTATAAGAAGGGAATGGACAACAAATTGGCTGATTGGTTATCTCGACCCCCATTACCAACTATTTCCGCTATGTTAGCTCCTATGCATATACAGTCTTTTGTTACGTCGGGATATGTTTCAGGATATGATATTCCTAAGGGGCGTAGTGTGTTTCGCCAAAAGTTGCTGTCATGGAAGATATGCGGTAGTTTTGAGTCATTTCGAGTTAGGAAGAAGGGTCAGCTACCTCGCATGTCAAAGTGGTATTGCAGGGTAATGGGCAGAGCCGCATTCCCACCTTTCCAATTTCAGCTTGAGCAGGAGCTCAAGGCTCCTAAAGGGAGAAGCCATGATCCAGGAGGTTCTGAGTTTTTTTAACTTTTTAATAAGTCTATTCGAACAGACTTTTCCTATTTGAATATAGTCTTTTCCTATTCGAATACATTTTAGCCTGATCAGTTATATTCGAATAGACTTATGTCTGTTAGAATAAATTTTAGCCTGATCAATTTTATTCGAATACAAATTATGTGTATTCGAATACATTTTTGTTTATTCGAGCATAAACTTGTTTTATTCGAACAGATGCGCGATTAAGTCTTTTCCTTTATGTAGTGATGATATTTGAGGAATGTTTTGCCTCGATATGCGCTTTTTTAGTATTTTAAGTTCCCTAGTATATAAATTGAACTTAAGCTATTTCTAGGGTAAGTTTTTTTATGTTAGATCTAGAGAGATTTCTGAGAGAAGCCTAGGGTTTTGGATTGATTCATTGTAATATACTTCATTTCTTTTAATCAATTAAGCTTTATTTTTCTCAATTTTAGTGTTCTTCGTGTTTCTCCCACTCACTAAAAGCTTCTCAATCATATTATGGATTAGGTGGCAATGAGAAATTCATATAGAATCTTAATCCAAGTTCGTTCTTGTCGTCGTTGATTAAAATTGCAGGTAACTTCCCATCACCGAGATCTAAGACCCATTTGCTAAAATCTGACATTGATTTTAGTGATAAGCTATCCAATTATGTGTCTCGTAAACGTATATTTATAGTTAAATGGAAGATGTGACAATGATTCCACAAGTAAGATCTACTAATCGACACTTGAGCAAATGATTGTTTTGTCGCTTTTGGCATAACCAGTAATGTTTGTCTAATGTCTCTGCCCAAAAGCACTAATTCCCCCCCCCCCCCCCCAAATTTTAGTAGGTGAGTTTTTATGTATTGGCCTCATCAGATCTTTTAGTGCTTTATCAACAGCTTCAAAATTAATTCGGTGCTTCATCCAAATTATGAGATCAACTTTGCGAATCAAATCGGCTAAGTTAGATTTTGGCTGATTTCACAATTTACCCCCTCATCTGGATCTACTAGTATCTTAAATCTTGAATGTGAAGTCCTCCCTCCTGGAATTAATAGTGCAGCTATACCCGAAGAAGCAACTACGAGCGGAATTTTCCCCTTTGAGCGTAATTGTGCAACTATAGTATTCCAAGATATGTACTTCCACTACCATAGGCAAAATATAAACCTCCCAAATTATTGTCCACTGCATGCATGTCCCGGTCATAAATTGCTTTATGTTCTTCATTAAATCCATTGTGCATCGTTTCAAATTGATCTGCAAGTAAAATTCGATTATAACTCTGTTCTCTCTTATCAATCTGCTTTCAAGTTTTGCTTGAAATGTCATATCAAGAAAAGGAAAATCATAAAAGTTCTTTTAGTGAGCTGCCATTCCAATTTATTATCTCTTCAATCTCTTTCAAAGTATAGTTCTTGATCTGGCCTTCTGTAAGCTCTAAGTCATCGTCCTTTAGAATATGTCTTTGTCTTCCCAGGATATATCTGAGAGTGCTTCCAATGTGCGTTCCATAGGTATTTTGGTTATGTTATTTCACAAAAAATTACAATGTAACAAAGAGCTGACGTAACGCTGATCTGGTAGACCAATGGGTGGCTTCTATGATTACTTCATTCCACTCATTATCATCGTCTAGTAGTCCAAGAGCGCCACACACATTGAAACTTAGGTGTATGACTCCGTTTAGAGTTCTTATTTCTTTATTTCTTGGACCCTTTACAATGTTTATAAGCATTCGGAGTTAAAAACATTCCCCAGATGTTGGGTGTGCATAATATATCCGCCCAATCATTCTTTTCCCCTTTCAATGCTTCCAAGTTTTAGGTTTTTGGTGCCATGTCCAGTGCGTTGGGAAATCAACATATGTAAGTTTTCATGCATTAGGATGAAGGTAGTTTATACATCTATTATGTGAACATTGTTCGTTGTATATCAGGACGGTTAACCATCTTAATTAAGTGTCATGGTCATGGACTACAACGGTTTGTTCATCTAGAAGATGGTAAGATAATCTTTATACTGGAGGACCTTTAAATTAATTTTAAACCCAAATATTCTATAACATGATTCGGAAGCAGATATATAGCGATAATCTAAGAATATCTTAATTTCATCGAGTTCTCGCACTACCACCTGAGTCGTAGTTCCATTTGTAGATATATTTTCCTCAATGACTACAGTGGCCCAATCTTGACCTTTGTGAACATATTTGAATAAGTACTTAACTGATTTGTTTTATTACAGAATTCAACATTGACATGAGCATGGTACTTTACCACCATTGCAGATTATGAGGAACAACGCACCTGCTATCTACTTTAATACCACTTTCTTTGCTTCACGCTTGCCTTTCCACCTTCTATAGAGTGCAAACCCATTTTCATCATCGAAGAGTTTCCCTATGGTGTTCTTTTTAATAGTGTTTTGAGTACTTCTTATCTACCATGCATGGGGATCTCGAATTATCGTTTCCACAGGGTCCATGTATCATAAACTTTACGACCGACTCAAATTCTTTTGGGTGTCTTTTTATGGGTAGTTCGCTAATTCGATTCTGTTAATATCATATGGCATTGAAGGTCTATCATTAGGATGCAACCAAAGAGGATGTGTGCATGTGGTAGCCATCTCTTTTGAAACTTAATGACGTTGAGTGCTATATCATTAAAAGCAGGGGCGGAGCCACATAAGGACCAGTGGAGGCAGCTGCCCCCACTCACTTTTCTTAAAAAAGAGGTTATTATATACATTAAAAAAAAAAACTTAATGTTGAGTTCCTCATTTCCTCTGCGATTTGGCGAAACCAGAGAGTGGAGATGTAGGTGAACTTGATTCGGATGAGGTAGAGATGATGAAGAAATTAGGGATTCTTGTTGCCTCGGTTCGATTCGACAAAAGGGAAACTGATGGCTGGTGCTAATGTTAGCGGAATTAGGGTTGTGACAAAGCAGCAACCGCGGCAGTATATGAATAGGAGAGGAGGGTTTAATCGGCCCTTGCCGCTCGAGCGCAACCGTTAGAACGGTTAGGATCTCTGAAATCGTCTATTTTATTGCTTTATTAGTTTAGTTGATAATTGCGTAAAATATAGATGCTTTAGTAGATTCAGCTTTGTAGTTAAATGTTAATGCTCACTAGTGTCATTACTCATTAGTGATGATTAAGGGTTTGTGTGTGGTTTAGAATGCAAACATTTAGGTCCACGATGAAATTGAGGGTTTCAAAGATTATCTTAGGGAGAGAAATGAATGTGGTGGTTAGAGTAGGAGCGTAATATGTCAAGTTGTGTACTCTGTTGCCACCATTTTCAACTTTTTGGTTGGACGTAGCCATAATAAGCTTAGTCGAAAAACAAGATGGGGAATACCTTATTGTACCTTGGTATATGCTATTAAGAAAAATCCAATTGTTATTTAAGACGCAGAGAAGATGGTTTGCTTTTTCGTAAATGGCGTTGATGTTAACTTTCATATATACGTTGGTAATGAGGGTGCAACCTATTTTATTTATCATAATATCTATAAATGATATTGTTTATCTTAAATTCGTCTTTAGGAATTTTATGTAAAATGTAACGTAGATTAAATAAATTGCATTTTATAAGTGAAATTACAAAAATACCCTATAATCCCTCCCAAACCCCCCAAAATTCTCTTCCCCCCTAACCAATAACCCTGGCTCCGCCACTGATTAAAAGCATATTAGATATTAGTAATTTTCCTCAATTAAAAGTTTTAGAGGGCTTTCAAGGTTAAATGGAACCAATTCTGATATCATTCGATTTTATACGGGTATTTCAAAATGATATCTCAATTTTTGAAAAAATATACAATGCATGTATTTCAAATTCCAAAAAAATTGTAGGACACTTAAAATATAGTTGATTATTTGTTTCCATTTCTGCCTATAATTCCAATGTACCAAACAGTAGTTAAAAACATTTTTAAGGGAGGTAATAGGCTGACTAATGGTTTTCTTAGTACCTACAACAACTCTTCCAAGCAAATGCTCCCTTCGTAAATCAGTCATAAGGTGGTCGAGTTTCATCTTGAAAACCCGAGTTACAATATCGGATCGATCTTTTGGTTTCTTCCAGGAATTAAAGATATAAATTTTATATTTCATCCCATTCTTGATTGCACATAAAGGTCAAGAAGATGTCAGGTGGATCTGTCCATCTACATATTGTGATTGTATCTTGATATCATTGAATCACATACCTTGGGCCTCCTGTAAATGTTGATGGTAATTTAAAGCGCATGCTACAGAAATTGCAGTGGCATCGCCAGCACAACTGAGTATGTAAGTCCTTTGTAAAGGTCATATTTAAGAGTTCCTTGATTATTCCTTAAATAAGATAGCCGGTCATCCTCTACCGCTGTATATGCATCAACAATATATTGTTGGAATAGGAGTTCCACCTCGAATGTGATTCTTTGTTGATTAATGAAAGCATAATACTGCCTGATTGATACCGTGTTATGATTGATGGTATTTTTCTTCTGACGCCTCTGTGTACACCTCCCCACTCAAAATCC